>WARS01001401.1:0-11748 GCA_008933995.1 Datnioides undecimradiatus | reverse complement strand
CATGATAATTGTATAATCAAAAATGTAATAAAAGCACATAATCCACACTGTCCACTTCTTTTCACACGGCACTTACTCTTAATTAACAAATTTCATTTCATTGGTTTTGTAGGACAGTGACTACACGGCTACCTCGAGCAGTGAGGATGTGTCCCCCCCCCCATCCTCCACCCCCTCCTCCTCCATCTCCTCCATCTCCTCCACCCCCTCCTCCACCTCCTCCATCTCCTCCTCCACCTCCTCCTCCTCCACCTCCTCCATCTCCTCCATCTCCTCCTCCACCTCCTCCATCTCCTCCACCTCCCCCATCTCCTCTACCTCCATCTCCTCCACATCCTCCTCCATCTCCTCCTCCATCTCCTCCACCTCCTCCTCCTCTTCAACAGGAGGAAGATGAAAATGTAATGATACTTTTATAATCAATCTGATTATCAACTTCATGTGCAGTTGCTTATTTAAGTATTTTTCTCCAGTATTTTGCAGATGATGAGGATGACTGGGAGGACTGAGGAGCTGATTCTTTTGTGTGTGTGTGTGTGTGTGTGTTTTATAAATCAGCATTTTTAAATACATGTTAAGTAAAAAACAGAAAGTGTGGTTGCATCTTTTCTTTATTGGGGGGGGTCAGTTGACAAAGAGCGAGTGGGTGAATTCGTAAGCTGACAGCAGCTTGCCGTCGAGGTAGTTCACCAGATTCGGTGTGTCTGGAAACGTTGAGCTGCATCAACAAAGGGGCGAGAGCCTCTGACAAGCGTTTACTTCATTCCTATTCACGACAGGGGGTTTGGGTGGTCTGACAGGGTCTGGGTCAGGGTCAGTTTTCTCCATTAACTGTGACAACAGGGAGTTTGGGGTTCCAGTCTGACATTTTACAGTTTTTCAGTTTAGTCCATTAATTGTGATGACAGGGAGTTCATGGGGCTGGGTGGCGCGTGGTGGCGGCTCGTCTCAGTGCCAGTGGGACTGGAGAAGCTGTGAAACCCTTTTGTTACATCAGCCTCTTATCCAGAGTTAATGCTATAAATCAACTTACAATGCACACAGCAGTGTTTTAATCAACTACAGGTTCTCTTTACACTCATAAATACAGTGATGTACATATTGCAAATGATGATCTGCTGAAGCGAGCACATATTAGCTAATGGAGCCTGTGGTAGCAACCAATGTCACAGTTTCCCCAGTTTAGCTTTTAGTAGCAGTTTTCATCTCCATACATGTGGGGTCATGGCAGTAGCCAAGTCAGAGAAGTGGAGTCTCAACAGAAAGGGACGTTAAAAAGGGAATAGTTTTTACTGTCCGTCCAGTCTGTGGCCGTTGGCTCATGTCTCACTGTAATACAAAACTTAAAAGCCTTATATAGCTCAGCAGTAACACTAGCCTGAAGTTTGGTCTGAAAGATTCCTGACACACAAAATGCTTCACGTTCATTTAATTAATAATATGGACAAGGCAGAAAAAATAAAAAAATCATAGTGTCCACATTATTTCATTAGTTTTTATGCTTTATTCTTTCACATCACTGAATTAAATAAGATTCTATGTGTCCATGATTTTAAAAATGAGCCTTTAATCTACAAAGTGATCCAATTTAATAACTACAATAGAATACATTTTGTGCTTGAGTATTCGTCCAATTAATCATCTCTCGTGCCAATTAGTTTTAGAAGTCACATGATTAATTAAATGAAGATCACTTATGAGTGGTCAAGGTGGTTCAGTTAATGACTGTGTGCAGGAAAACAAAATCACATTTCTGTAAAGCTTGAATTCCTCTGATGACGAAGGGAGCTTACAGGTTCTGGTCTCTCGTTATAGTTACATAGCACCTTGGCTACAGTGATTATAATGATGACAGCTACAGCAAATGTCAGGCCAGACACAAGCCAGCTGATCACTATTGGACTCAGGACTGAATCTGGATCTGATGGTAAGAGGAGGTATAAGTTTAATACCAAATGGGTTTTCATTGAGCTGAAAAACTGTTCCAAGCAGGAGAAACAAAATCTGAAGATATATTATGAATATATTTTATTTTTGTCTTTTGGTTTTTTTTGTCTATGGTCTGTTTCTAGAATATTGACCGTTTCACCTCTAATGGCTACAGGCAGGGGCTGGCTTTCTCTGGAGACAAACAGTGCAGTTCTGGCATGCTCATCTGGGTGTGGTCCGCTCTCTTAGTAACCAGCGGCGTGGACACTCTTGTACAGGTGGAATTCACTGACGTGGTGAGCAAACAGCCTCCCCGGGAGAGAACACAGTGTGAGGTGACAGCAGGGTGAGGTTGGGCTTTAAAGGGGTACCTGTGAGTAAAGACAAGTTAATAATAAAATGTGAATATCATACAGGGAAAATGATCCCATGAAGCATATTCCTCAGCTTATCAATTACCAATTCAGTTACCTAAAGGAAGTCATTGTAAAATCATACCACCGTTTCAGATATCCTGTCTTTTTTTGCACTTGAATACATGTATGTCTAACAAGTCAATATTCAGGAGAACCCCTCTGAATCAACTCAGCAAAACTGATTAAGTCAACCATCTGGCACTGCTCCATGGTAGATGAAATGCTTCAACAGAGCAGAGTCTCACCTGAGCATTTCACCCCTGGATCATTCTCTTGAGTGCAGTAGTTGTTACTGTAACGGACAACAGCACAGCGGGTCAAACTGTATTTGTGTCCAGAACACTGGACATGCCGCAGCCAGATCTCTCCCCTGCCAGGACCAAGCGCTGCACAGAAAGGAAAAGCTGTGGATGCAGCAAGTTTATATCAGTCACGGGGTTACCAAAAGCACTGCATCCCACGGAACACCTGACAGCCCTGTGAGGAGATCACAGACATGGAGTCATTTTCAGGCAAATACATTAATTTATTCTTTCTGTAAATCTTTAAGACTTATTGAGTAAATTTTCCAAATTTAGTGTGATTTAGTGTGTGAGAGATATCTAGCATAAGCCAATCACACCACATAATGACAACAGGATCATATTAATGGTGTATTATAAAGTCATGGCAAGTTGGCATTATGTGTGAAATGTGAAGTTTAAATGCAGCTTTTTAATCCTGCCAGAAACCAAGATATTTATACTCTGAGATCCTCTTAATACTACATGGAGATGGAGAGGTAATATGCAAACTATTATGCACCTCTGGCTCTAAACAGTGGAAGTCTTGTTTGCAATCAGTACTAATCTACAAATGTGTTACAAAGTGTGTAATACTGTAAATCAAGACACAATATGAAACCTCAAAGCGGCAATGGTATAAATGGAAGACAATCATCAGGCAGGAAATCTGTGTAGGACTGCCTTCTTTCACTTGTGCAACATAGCTAATATCAGGAGTATCCTGTCCAAAAGTGACGCCGAAAAGCTAGTCTACGCATTTGTTACCTCAAGGCTGGACTACTGTAATTCCTTGTTGTTGGGTTGTCCGACTAGCTCACTGCGAGGCCTCCAGCTCATCCAAAACGCTGCTGTGAGGGTTCTGATGGGAATTAGCAAGAGAGATCATATTTCTCCAGTTTTAGCTTCTCTTCATTGGCTCCCTGTAAAGTCCAGAATAGACTTCAAAGTCCTTCTCCTTACCTACAAGGCCCTTAATGGCCAAGCGTGAAGCTTGTACTTCAATGAGATGCTAAGTCCCTATTACCCCAACAGATCACTTCGCTCCCAGAGTGCAGGTTTGCTTGTGGTTCCCAGAATCTCCAAAAGTAGAATGGGAGGCCAAGCCTTTAGCTATCACGCTCCTCTCCTGTGGAACCAGCTGCCAGTCTGGGTCCGAGAGGCAGACACCCTCTCTACTTTTAAAGTAAAGCTTAAAACCTTCTTGTTCGACAAAGCTTACAGCTAGCTCTAGTTACCATGACAACTACACCCATAGTCTAAACTACCACGCCATGCCATCCCCTAGTTATGTTGCTATAATAAAAACATCTCCAGACAGTAATAATGAAAACTGCCACCAGGGACATTAAGGTCAACGAAGAGCTGCTATTCGACCATGGAGTACAGAGGAAGTCCTCTGGGGCTGAGGGCTTAGACCTCCTCTGGCTCTAGCACATATGTCTGGAGATGTTTTTAGTTTTCATTATTATTGTCTGGAGATGTTAGGCCGAGGCTGCTGGGGAACGTCCCATGATCGTCTCCACACTCCTCCTCTTCCCTCTCTCTCCTCAAACTCATTTAAACCATCACAGATTAACCATTAACTCTGTGTCCTCTCTCCCCTAGTGCTGTGCTTGTTTCTCTCTGGTCTCTCTCTCTGTACCTCTCTACAGATACCTGTGGCTCCAGAGCTGAACATCTGATCCGTGGCTCCACCGACCTGCCCCGTGTCCTCTGCTGCCATTTGCTGTCATTTGCTGTCATTATTCTATATTGTACTTCTCTCTCTGTCTCTCTCTCTTTCCCCCCAACCAGTCAAGGCAGATGGCCGTCCACCTAGAGCCAGGATCTGCCCAAGGTTTCTGCCTGTTAAAAGGAAGTTCTTCCTTGCCACTGTTGCCAAGTGCTTGCTCATGGTAGAACTGTGGTGTAATTAACAGTAATGAGTGTGGTCTAGACCCGCTCTGTCTGTAAAGTACCCTGAGATGACTTTTGTTGTGAATTGGCGCTATATAAATAAAACTGAATTGAATTGAATTGAATTGAATTGACAAATACGAAAACATTTATTTGACGTATAAAGCAAAATTGCTCTCTCCCATAGATAGGTTTTTGAATGAACAGAAAACTGAATGAACATTTTCATCAGGATCAGAACGACAAGCTTTCAATAAAATAATGCCTTTAGCTCTTTGGATAATAGTACAACATGCTTCAGTTCCACCATAAAGTCTCTGTAGCATCACATTATAAAATGTATGTGCTGCATTTTCAAAAGTCTCTTGCCCAGTGCGTCTTGGGTTTTCTGTGCCATCCACTGCTTGTCAGGAAAACCCTAACTCTCCTGCGTATATCACTTGTGGTCTCCCAGCAGATGGACGAGGAGTTCATACGTGCAGAGGAAAATGGCTGTGTTAGGGATCTGTTTAATCAGCTGTGGAATGAGTCCTCTATAAAAAGCTGCATAGCCTTCCTCCACTGCTATTAATCTTCCTGTCTGGAAGAAATACTTGTACTTGCTGCCCTCCTCTCGCAGCCTTGTCCGAATGACCTCTGTGAAAAAAGATTTAGTCATTCAAATAAATACTTCTCCCTGAGATTTGCATTGCTACGCAGGCTGCACAACCCTTTGAAAAAGCAGCTGCCATCATCAGACTTGGGAAGTCTAATGCTCCTTTCTCCTTTTCTCTATTTGCGGAGGTGAATTGGCTTTTGGCAAGGTTTTCCTTCAGTGTCTCGTAGATGAGGAAGCAGATCATGGTTTCTGAGATCCCAACATACGATGCAGTCAGGCCTCGGTAAAAGCCCCAAATCCCTTCCATTTTGTAAACACAGCGGACACACTGCAGTGTATTCATCTTTTTCTCTCCTCTGGCTCTAAAAAGTCAATCAGGCTCATTAGTTCCAGAATCACATTTGGCAGCTGCAGTTTTCACAAGTTTCTAGCCTAACCCAAGAACAGTGTCTTGAAGGGGGGCTGTGTTAAAAAGGTCACATTATATGGAGGACATTCTGTAGAATAACTCAGATTGTTTTACACAGATCAGAAAAGCAGAATACTGAGGTCAAATATCTAAGCACATATCAGGGCAGGTGAAATCAAGAATGTACACACTTTTTCTCCAGCTGCATCCTGGTCTTGACCAACCAGATGGGGTTCATCAGAGAGTTAGTAACAAAAGCTGGGGAGGGGTGACAAAAAGGCATGTTCAGTTTTATGCTGCAGCAGGACATTCATTCATATCCTCAATGAAACGCTTTACAAAGCTCACAGAGGGGAGTTACTGCAGAATTAGACAAAATAACAATCTGCTAATTTGCAGCAGTAAGAAAGACATGCCACATACTAAATATGACTTTTTTGCGGCATATAATGTTCATCTATAGACTTCCTAAAATGGTTCATGTTGCCATTGTGTTTATGATTTTATTTACAGGTTAGACAAAATTATGTATCAGAAATAATGTTTTTGCAGTGCTCTGGATTGTATTATATTTTACAGCTGTTCATGTCCTGTCATTACTTGTATGTAACCATGGCTAACACGTAGACTGCTCACCTGCAACACCAGCAGAGGACATGTGCACCACTCCACTGTTGGGGACGAACAGCCCATTGAACACCTCTTTACATTTCCAGTATGCAGCAAAGTAAATGGCTCTGAAACACAGAGAACAAACTGGTGAGGACTCTACACAGGCGCAGCTGTAAAGATTAACACACACGCTGGGCATTTATGTAAATGATTCCATTTGGACTTGTGTTGGCCTTTGACAGAGTGTATCCAGAGCCGTCTGTTTCTCTGGTGCCTGCTCTCTCTGCTCGGCTTCTGGAACAAACTGTCACTGCACCAGAATGGGCTGAATAAGCTCTGGGCATGACAGATGTGGAATGACCTTTTCAAGTTTAACTGAGTCTCAAAGTCTAATCTACACTTTGTGGCAAAAGCATACAGACTGTTTGCTTTACACTTATATTACTGTTGCATAGAAGAGTTTACGTTCACAGCGAAGTACTGACCATTGTGTTGACAATAACAATAAAGCAAAGGAGAAACTGAAATACATACGCACACAGAACTAAACTTTCACTGTGACTTGATGAACGTTTCACACACAAATAAAAAGTAGAATATTCTTTATCTGACTATTGTCATTACCATGTTTGTTAAACCCTATTATATGACGTGACAGCAACACCTATTGGTTCCTCATTTTAAAAATGTAATTAAACACAAATACAGGGGTCTGCTCATGTTGACAGATGCTGTGGTTTATACATACTAAACAGCTGACTCAAAGGACTCCTTAAGCTGGGGGCAAAGACTCGGAAGTTGTTGCCATGCCATTTGGTTTTTTATTGTCTTTGCTTGGTGGCCTGTGGAGCAACAGACTCCACTGAGATCAGTCTGCTTAACTTTGTGGCCTTCTTAACATCTGCTTTAAAAACATGTGCAGACACTGATTTCACTGTACCTTGAGGGGGCCACGCCAACAAGGCTTGGCCCAAGGCCACGGAAAAGAGATCTTGGTCCCTCTTTTTCTACGATTGATCTGAAAGAACATAAGAAACATCTATCAGTTATCAAAACACTTATATTTAACAAATGTATTATTCATATATATAAATGCACAGGTAAAACATTCTCTACATATGTGACAGCAAATGGGCTCCAGTAGAGCAAGGAGGATGATACCTCCCTCCTGTAATCATCCAGAGTGTTGTGCAAAATCAGCTCAAGCCAAGCAGTGGTCTGCATCCTACTTCTCTCTCACTCATTCTCAACACCTCTTCTTAAACAATGTTCCTGGGTAAAAGTAGCTCCCAGCCATGAGGTTTCAATTGGTGGAGAAAAGGTTTATGGTTCGTAGTGGATTTCTTGTATGATACCAATTAATCCCGTAAATGAAGAGACAGCTTTTTAACAGCTCAAAAAACCCCAGTTTGTATTGTAAATTGATGTGAAAGTATTTGCTCAAGATAAAAAAATCTGTCTGGCAATGTGTATAATTTTTTCAGGATACAGATACAGCAGACACCAGTCCACACCAATTCAGTTTGAAGTGTTCCTACTGACTGAATCATACAAACTGCACAGTATTTCAAACAAAAAATGTAATGTTGACACATCAGACATATCAAAACAACAGGTTTTTTGCAAGGAAAAAAACTCAGTTGGACACCACTATACAACCATAAAAGTCACCAACTAATAATTATGCCAATCCCAACAGAGCAGCCTTGATAAACAGCTAATTGCACCAGCTGTGAGAAGGAAACACTTTGTCCATTAGTTTGCAAGTAGAAAAATACAGATGCCCTAAGGGACAGCCAGCACAGCAGGTTTGCCTAACAACAGCATAAACAAACATCTTACCTCAAGACCTGCAGCAGCCCTGGTGTAACAGTCTCTCGTCGGATAACTCCATTGCCACTAGGGAGGCTGAGCCCAGATGACTGGAATCGTGTCTTCAACACATCCAGGGGGTAGGTTATGATGGCTCCCACCATACCACCACATCTCCAAATTGATCACACGAAAATTAGAATCATGTGACTTCATATGTTTAAAATATGAGGCAGTTAATGTCCTGTTGGTCAGTACATGGCTGCTCTGGTAATGGCAATATAATGTATAACCTGCTGAAAGCACTGCAGTTTTATTATCTGCAAGGTTTCTTATACCAGCTTTGACAGAGGAAAGTGTGTTTTCCATCATAACACAGCTGAGGAGCTACTGGCCAAGCGTAATGAACAATTATGGTCAAAGACTGGTCTCTTGCTCTGCAATTTTCACACAATTTTCTGTCTGAGATGCTCTAATTGCATTTGGAAAGAGCTGTTTACCACACAAAAGACTGTTTTTAGCTAGAACTTTTCCAATTTCAGCATGCGCAATTCACTCATTTAGGTCTTCACAGCTCTCATCGATACATCCTTTATTCACTGGGTATAACCTTATCGGTGACAAGCTTAGTCTGGAACAGATATGACTAAGCCTCCATAGCATCTATTTGCAGATCATTAGTCATCTATTCGCCTGTATCTGATTCCTGGAAATGAGAGAGGGAAAAGGTTATACTCTGGACTAAATTTTCCCCCTTTGTATATTGTATTTGTTGTAATAATTTGCGGTTGCGATGTTGTGGCCATGGCCACTGACCACAGTGATAAGACATCCAGGGGATTCGGTGCACAAGAGAGGGATCTCTGAAAGTTATGAGCAAGCTTATAAAAATCACATTGTGCACTGCACATATTGATGTCTAGCAGTTTTGAGGAGCACTTGTTGTCGTACATGCCCTGCTATTTGTCCTGACAACGTGAACATATATTTTATTCCTGTATTTTCTAGCCTGCCGGTTAATGACAACGTGAACATATATTTTATTCTAGCCTGCCGACAACGTGAACATATATTTTATTCCTGTATTTTCTAGCCTGCCGGTTAATGACAACATAAACATATATTTTATTCCTGTATTTTCTAGCCTGCCGGTTAATGACAACATAAACATATATTTTATTCCTATATTTTCTAGCCTGCCGGTTAATGACAACGTAAACATATATTTTATTCCTGTATTTTCTAGCCTGTCGGTTAATGACAACGTAAACATATATTTTATTCCTGTATTTTCTAGCCTGCCGGTTAATGACAACGTGAACATATATTTTATTCTCTGCCGGTTAATGACTCTCTCGTTCTTATGTCAGTGTTGCAGACTACAATTCAGGTTCACAAATGGCATATTGTGGCCAGGTGGTGTTGATCTGGTGGCGTCGCTAGCATAAAACTATGGCTGCGTTAAGTACGAGTTAACTTTAGTGTTACGTGATTGCTAAGCGGCTTACCCCCCAGCAAACAGATGTAGCAGCGTGTCTTCCTGTACCATCTTCTTTTTTTGTCCTTTTCTTTTTTATGGTCCCAGTGTGCTGCCGGAAGCTGTCAGCGGCGGGACGAGCAGCGGGCTTGTCTGAGTCATAGGAACATGTGGTCGCAACCTTGTGTCTTGTCCTTCTCACGTTGTTCCACCTGAACTTTACTGGTTTCAGGATATGATTATTTGCATTCATTCGCAATGGCAGTTTGAATAACGTAATAAATAAAATACATAAAGTGACTACATAAAACGTAAAAGTATGAAACTCATGTATTATGATAAAAAAATGAAATGTAAACCTGATAAAGTCTAGTTGAAGGGGGTGTCCGTGCAAACTGTGCTTCTTAAAATTCTGATTAAAATATCGTGCAAAAGTCATCACATACCACATTGGTACATTTTGATCCTTATGCTTATCACAAACCAATTATATAATAGGCTATTAACAATAACATTTGTGTCACTGTGTCAAAAGAGTCTTGTCAAACCAGCTGCACTTGTTTTGTTTGTCCTGTTTCATAAATAAGATATGCTGGAGTTCAGTTTATATTGATCTTTGACAGAGATCTGAATTTATTTTGTTCCAGTGCATTAAAAGCTTTTTTTATAATTTCATTCACTATTTGAGGGTCTTGCAAACATGATTGGTCTAATTTAAGCTTCTGTAATTAAAAGTAACTAGGTAAATTTAGTCAAGTACTTTTCTTAAGGACAAGTCTGAGATATTTGTACATGCATTAGAGTTATTTGCGCGTGTTACCTCAGTAACCTTGTAGGCTATCTCATACTTCTGCCTGATTACATTTCAGTGGAATTTTTTTTTCGATTTTACATAAAAACATATGCAGGCTCATAATATATAATGTATTATTAAAGACCAAACTAATGTCCCAAACGTCAAAACAGTTATGCTGGAGCTCATTGTCACAATTCAGATTGTGGTTAACAACAGAGGAGGTAAAAAATTATCCAATATTTCATAAGATAAGCAAATATTTAGCCCAAAGTCTGAAAAATGAAATACAGTTCTGTGTTGCAGAACCATTAATCATCTCATGACCACCTAACTAGCTCCATTCCAGTCAGCTACAACTGTGAAAAGCTGGTTGCACATTGATGCATCAGTATCAATAATTTAAAAACGTCATTTATAATCTTATATTACAATGAAAAATTAAAATTAGTTATAAAAACAACTTCCTTGGACTTAAGTAGTGGATCTGAACACTTCCTAACCACTGACTGACATTCACATTGGGTTCATGGTATACTTAATGTGTTTTACTCAACAGGACTGGATGATCTTGACTGGTTCACATTTATGTTGGAGGTACAAATGCTGACACCACATGGCCATTTTAGAAACATAGCGCTCCAAGACAGTTCCATACAGGTATGTGGAGATGTGAAATTCATAAATTCAGCAAAATGTTTGTCATTTACTCCCATCAGCTGTATTTAGTTTTATTTCTCATCACAATTATCACCTGTTTGTGTCTTACTTTCAATCATTATAATGTTATTTTTTTAAACATCTGGACTTTTGTTGCAGGTGCAATTTAGATCCCTTTGGGGTTGTCAGGAGAGAGATCCCCCTGGGTTTCTTTGGATAAGCTGCTGAACATGATCTGTGTGAGTGTAAGTGCAAATAAACATTTCTGAACTTAATCCTGTGCCTTATGTAATGAAAATGTCCCCGTAATTGAGGGCTGATGCAACGTTAAAAGAGATTCAAACCGCCTGTGCTCCTCCTGCCACTCCCTGCCTTCCCCTTCAATATTGGTTTTCCTCAGTTGGTTAATGTACATTCAAACAAATGTCACCTAAAGCAAACTGTTTGCTTTGCCCAGTGTTGTGATCAAGTGATCAAAGCTGCTTACACTATCTAACAGTCTGGGCAATATTATTTGTCTTCTGTGTGGAGCTCACAATACGTGGAGCCTGGGTGGACGCCTGCCGGAATTAGATTAGATTAGATTAGATTAGATCTACTCCAATGTTGGAGAAGTCACCTCCTGCTTGTAATTCTTGGCCATCGTCGGACTCAGGAGCTGCGGTCTCTGGTTGCTGCGCCGCTGCCCTGGTGGAAGGCCCCGGGGTGACGCTGGCACTGGGCAGCGCTTGGGGGGATGTCACTCACTACCAAGTGGCAGCGCTGCAGCTCTTCGATCATTCTTTTGGTGGAAACAAAAGAGCAAAACAGATTCTGTGTGAATACGCTTCAGACAGACTAAACAACAAGTCGTGCTGTAGAA